>CAUYSK010016658.1:0-18838 GCA_963575035.1 Avahi laniger | reverse complement strand
GTTTTTGATCTCTCTTATTCTTAATAGGAAGTACACAAATTATAGCAATTGAAATAAGGTTATTTTATTATTGCTTCATTTTTTAATCTATGATATATGCCTTTAAAAACACTGGTATAATTTATTCTTTAAATTAAAGGATTTTTTTTTTTTTTTGAGACACAGTCTCACTGTGTTGCCCGGGCTAGAGTGCCGTGGCATCATCTTAGCTCACAGCAACCTCTAACTCCTGGGCTCAAGCTGATCCTTCTGCCTCAGCCTCCCGAGTAGCTGGGACTACAGGCATGCGCCACCATGCCCGGCTAGTTTTTTTTTTTCTATATATTTTTAGTTGTCCAATTAATTTCTTTCTATTTTTAGTAGAGACAGGTCTCGCTCTTGCTCAGGCTGGTTTCGAACTCCTGAGCTCAAATAATCCACCCGCCTCGGCCTCCCAGAGAGCTAGGATTACAGGTGTGAGCCACTGCATCCCGCCTGTGCTTACTTTCTTAATAACTCTTTTTTTTTTTGAGACAGAGTCTCACTCTGTTGCCCTGACTAGAGTGAGTGCCGTGGCATCATCCTAGCTCACAGCAACCTCAAACTCCTGGGCTCAAGGGATCCTACTGCCTCAGCCTCCTGAGTAGCTGGGACTACAGGCATGCGTCACCATGCCCAGCTAATTTTTTCTATATATTTTTAGTTGTCCAGATAATTTTTTCTATTTTTTTTAGTAGAAACAGGGTCTCGCTCTTGCTCAGGCTGGTCTTGAACTCCTGAATTCAAACGTCCCCTGGCCCTAAGAGGTATGCAGCAACAATTTGGGGAGGTATTTAGTCCAGGATGCATCCCCAGGCACAGGGCTTGTTCTCTGGCTCTACCCCATCCCACTGCTGGCTGGACTAAGAAGAGGCAGGCACCTGACCCAACTAGACCAGTCAGATTTGGACTCCTGGATTCCACTCATTGGCCAGCACCTCTGAGGTCAGGTAGCGCCAGTTAAGTGTGCTGGCCAAGAAGTGCAGCAGGTCCTGAGCCTATCTGGTGATGGGTCCACTCTTCGAGGCCTGCCTGCAGCCACCCTTGCTCCACTTCCGATCTGGGATTTGCTTCTGTTAGTTGCAGGGGACATGCTCCCTGAGGCCCTGGGCAGTGTGCACTGGTGGAAGGCCCCAGAACAGGAGCGCCTTCCCGCCTCAAAACGAGGTCTGGAAACTGAGGTAGCTTTATTGAGAGGAAGGCCAGTGGGTGGGCCTGACATTTGCTCCACCCCAAAGTAGGGATGGGAGGCTACATGGCAAAGGAAAACACAGTCCTGGGGGTGGGGAAGAAGGGGAGTGCAGGCCTCATAGTCACACCTCCAGGTCGGACTGAGAGAGGCTCAGTCTGTCCCTGTCGTAGACGCGGTTCTTGCGCAACACGATGCCGGGGCTCAAGGCGGCCCCCAGCGGCCAGTGGCGGACCACGTGCCGGTAGGACATGGCCAGGTAGTCGAAGTAGTTAATGTTGAGTTTCCGAGCGATGTAACGGCCCAGGTATTCCATTTGCTGTCGGAGCGGGTGGCTGTCAGCTCCGACCCGGGACAGGACTGGCCCCGCCGCGGCACACTCTAGGTTTCCCCTCCCCTGACCAACCGCCTCCCCACCCCGCCTGCAGCCCAGCGTCTGCTCCTCAGGCTCCCAGCGCGGAGGACAGCGCTGTATTTACCTTTTGCGTGTAAAATGGCCCCATCAAAAGAAACTAAACAGTGGTCGGTGTCATTTTGTCCTGAGGAGGGGTCGTGTCAGGGGTGGGACTCACCTCGTAGCGCTCCGACAGCTGCACCAGCACCAGCGGCTCCAGCCTGTGGCCGCCAAGGACCAGCTGAAAGAAGCACCTCCCGTGGGCTGGGGAGGGGCGAGGACTCAGTCGGGGCCTCTGGGACGGGGCTGGACAGCAAGGGGGCCTGTCCACCCCTCCCGCTCCCCAGCAGCCTCCCTCTCCCCGACGCACCCTTCCCCGCCCCGTGCATCACCGTCGGAGCTGAGCGCCAGGCGCACGTAGACCAGGTGCATGGGGCCTTGGCTCACGGTGCGGCCCTGTATGGAGAAGTGGTACATGCCGCGCGTGTGGTTGAGCACCAGGCGGCGCCGCGGCAGCGACGAGATGATGAGCCACAGGCCCACGCCCATGCCATACATAGGGAAGCCCCAAGTCTCCTGCTCCTGCACTTGCGGGCGCCGCGGGGACCATCTGAGCTTCATGGGTGGAGGCGGGCGCTCCGGGGGGTGGGGGATGGGGCAGGGGTACTTCGGGAGCTGGTGAGGAGCATCTGGTCCAGCCCTCAGGGGAGGAAGGCCGTGGGGTAGGGCCCAGGACCTCCGACCTGTCTTAGGGAGCTGAAGCTGACCAGGATCACGCAGACGACGAAGAGCAGCGTCCCTTTCCACAACGTGTCGAGGTAGTATTCAAGGACAAAGACTGCGGGCGGCGTGTGGTGGCGCGTGAGGACTGCTGACCCCTGCCCGCAGCCGAGGGTGGCGGTGCCAGGACTTTGCTGGGAAGAGCCCGCCAGCGCAGGACTCGGAGCAGCAGTGTTGTCCCGCCTGCGGTGTCTGAGCCCCAGAAGGTACCGGCCGGTCCCGCCCATGGCTCTGGCCCTGCCCACCTGGCCCCGCCCCCTCCTCCCTGGAGTCTCTCCTCGCCCCGCCCCGCCCGCGCGCACCGTTTGGCTGCTGCTGCGTGAACGGGTAGAAACTGTTGTTCTTGAGACGCGTGGCCAGGTGGCGCTCGGTGCAGAAGAGTCCTAGGTCCCAGAGCTGGAAAAGCTTGCCGCCAGAGGTAGTGGGCAGGCTGCTGGCCCGGCCCTTTGGTGTCTGTGTCAGGTAAAAGCATCAGCCTGGTGGCCTCGCCCGCTACTACCACCCACTGCCCTCAGTAGGGCTCCTACCTGGGAGATCAAATTCTCCAGGGCTGCAGTTCAGGAAGGAGCAGGAGCTCGGAGACGACAGACGGACGGGCAGGGCAGTGAGGCCAGGTAGTGGTCCAGGCTGGGCGGCTCACGGGTTCTAGAAGTTCCGGGAGGCAGGTTCTAGAAGGGGCCACTCTGTTCATCACCCCTGAGGTGGATGTGCACTCCCCGGTCAGATTCTGCCCCACTGGAGACCCCCTATGCAGCCTGGTTTGGTCTTCATCTGAAGGTTGTATGGCTGGACATGCCACTTCTAAGCTGCAGAGAAATCTGCAGGCAGGCAGCCCTCACCAATCCCCATGATGAGCAGGGCCCTACCTCTCCACGGAAACCTCTGCCCCCTACAACCATGGACAGCTCCCCTCAGTGCACCCAAGGGTGGGACACACCCTCAGCCCAAGATTCAAGTCCACCAGTGAGCAGGCAAAAGGTGGCCAGGGTAGGCTCAAGAGCCAGCTGCACCCCCGCCCCACCCCCGCAACCTCCACAACACAGCCTTTGGGCCAGCTGTAGCCCCCAGGGGCTCCATCAGCTATAATCCCTGTTCCTTGACCCTATCCCAAAGACCACGCAGAGTTCCTAAAAAAACGTTTTATTGTAGCAAAATGCTCAAATATTCAAAACTGGGGAAGCATACAGGGTGGGGCAGGCTGGCTGAGGCCTCTGAGGTCTGTAGCTGCTTAGTTGGGGGAGGGAGAAGTGATGAGCAGCTGCTCCAGACACCACTGGACTTCCTCAAGGCCCCGGTAGGCCCGCTTCAGGCCCCTGGGAAGGCAGCGGCAGGACTCCAGGTTGAGGTACACCAGGCCTGGGCAGCTGCTGACCACAGAGCTGTGGGGACAGAGCAGGCCAAGGGAGCTGAGCTGCTGCCCAGAAGACCCAGGCCACAGAAGGGCTGGGCCAGGCTAGGAAGCCCTGTCTGCTTCTGCTGCACACCTGGCTCTGCCACCCACAGCCATCAAGGTCAAGCCCAGTACCCTTGGGGTCCCCAAGGCCAGGGCCAAGCAGGGCATGCACTCCTCTCAGACCCCTGGAGGCCACAAGCCAGACAGGACAGCCCTTTTGGGCCCCAGGCAGACAGGGAGGCAAGTGTACAGGCTCCAAGGGACCAGGGGAGGGGGTGCTGACCTGACTGTACTTGGTGTGACGCGGGTACCCCTGAGGTTAAGGGAGCACAGAGCTGGGTGTGAGCCCCCAGAGGTGCCTGAAAAGGCAGAGAGGGCCTGCTCCAAGTCCTTCTCACTGAATCCCTGGCCACTCAAGTCCAGTTCCCGCAGGGTGTGATACCACTTCTGGGTCAACAGGGAACTGCCCTCCTTTGCTAGAGTCAGCCGGTCCGACATGCCATACAGGCCCAGGTGAAGCTGCTCCAGCTCTAGGTGAGAGGAGTAAGCATGAGCAGCAGGGCAGGCAAGAGTCCCCAACATCTCACCTGCCCAGCCACCACCCAGGCACAGCTGACCCTGACATGGGAGATTGTGCAGGCCAGCAGGCGTGATACGGGCACAGCCTCGAAGATCCAGCAGGCGCAGGTTGGGGGAACCATGGAGCAGGCGGCCCAGGACGTCATTGCTCACAAAGTTGCAGGTGGAGCTGGCCAGACAGAGCTCCTCAAGGCTGGGGAAGCCTGGTCCGAGAGCCACCCCTCGCCCGGAAGGCTTGGGCAGCCATGTGAGGTTCAGCAGCCGCAGCACCTGGGGGTGAGGCCCAGGCTGCAGACAGGAGGGGGGGTGACAGGTGGGAGGAGTGGGGCATCAAGTACCTGCAGCTGGGGGCAGCCTTTCTGCAGAGCTTCGACAGGCAGCTGGAGGGGAGTGCTATTGCGGTTGATGCCAGTGCTCACCTCCAGGACCTGGAGCTGAGGGCAGCAGCTGCTCTGCCGAGGGAGGGGAAAACACCAGAGTCAGCATTCTGGCAGTCCTCAGCTCAGCATCTGGCTCTGCTCCTGACCATCACCAACCTACCATCAGCGCGCCCAAGATGGCTGTCGTCTGGGAGCTGTAGGTCAGCCATAGCTTGCGCATTCGGGGCCCTGCCTCCTCCAAAAAACTCACCACAGCTGTGGACTCGACCTGGGCACCCAGCACAAGAAACCTGTCATCTCAGCCCAGACTTTGTCAGGGCCCCTTGGGACACAGGGCTCACCATAGAGTGCTGTAGGTCCAGGCTGTGGAGCTGACGGCAGGCTTTGGCTAGCATGACCAGAGCATCAGTGGTCACACCATGGCAGTCTGAAAGCTTGAGGAAAGCAAGCCGAGGACAGGACTCACCTACAAGCTTTGGGAAGACAGAGGGCCAACTGGAGTTGGGGGGAGGGCAGGCTAAGGTCCACAAGGGAAAGAAACTGGTGGATGATGCCACCCCACTCTACGGCCTCAGCTATGACCTCCGTTTTGCTCATGCCAAGCCTACCTGGGTTCCCCTACCTCCAAGACCTCCCTGCTGGAGGAGACAAGAGGAAAAGCAGGCAGGCATCTCCATGGGGTAGCATTGGGCCCCAAGGTGCCTGACCTATTTCCTAGAGTACTGGACAACCCCAGTGGGTCATGGCTGGTGTGCAAGGTAGCCTGGAGCTCTCACCTTCAACACGGGGTGTACCTGAGACTTCCAGTGGATGAGAGTCAGCCTCTGGAGCTGTGAGAACCTGGGCCAACAGCAGAGGCAGAACTGCACTAGTATCCCCACATTGCTCCTCCTGTCGGAGTCCTCCCTCCCCCCCAACACCTTGGTGAAAGAAGACAGAAGGGGCCTAGGCTTGCCACAAACCACACAGGTGGAGCCAGGGGATAAAGAAAAGAGGGAACCCCTCACCGATTGGGCATAAGCCACTCCAAGGAAGCAAGGAGCTTCTTCTCTGCCTTGACTCCACCCTTGGCAGGGCGGCTAGCCAGCGGGGGCGACAGGGTCACGGCGTGCCAGAGCACGGGTTGGGAGGCGGCCTCCTGCCAGCGGCGGCACACGCGCGCAGCCCTGGGAGGACAGCTCCGCTGAGGGTGCCGGCCCTTTCGTGGGCGAAGCCCCTACCGGCTGCCACCATAGGCTTCCTAAGAGGGGGTACCTGCCCCGCAACTCCCAGCGTGGTGGACACCTCAGCTCAAAGCCCGGCTCCTGGGGCTGCAAATGGACTCCCAGAGAGACTGCGCTCCCGGATAGACGTCTGAGCACCAGGGTATGCGCGCTCAGACGCGTTCGCCCTCTGCCCCCGCCACCCGCTCGGACCACTTGCGGTCCAAGCCGCTGCGCTCGACAGGCCGGGGCTGTGGGTGCAGTGTTACCTGCCCAGGAAGGGCATGGGCCCATCGGCCGCCACCAGCAGCCCAAAAATCTGCACCAGGATTTCCAAGGGAATGCGGTCTCCCCAGCCAGCGTCGGGCCCCTGCTCGGGCGCGGGCGCCGGCTCCAGCCGGGGCGTGGCCTTGGGCTTGGCAGCTGCGGAGCGAGGGCCCGGGAGCGGCTGCCGCTGAGCGCGGCGGGCTGCTCGCCTTTTCGTACGGGTGCGGGCCGGCCCTGGGCCGGGCAGCACCAGTAACATGCTGTCCGACTGCAGCAGGTGGCATCCGGAGCCGCTCGGCGCCAGCCGATCCCACCACCAGTCCTCGGCCGAGCGGACCCGCGCGCCGGCCAGCGGGGCAACCCCAGCTCTGCGCCGGGCCCGCGAGGCGACGGGAGTAGCCATGACCGCCTACGCCGCTCCAGGGCCCACCCAAGCTGAGCGGAAGGGGCGCAGCCGTGTGCGGAAAGGGCGGGGCACTCCGACCCATTCCCCGCCCCTCAGGCTCACAGGGTGCCCAGCTCGCCGGCAGGCGACTTCCGGGGCGGGGCTTACGGCCTGGGCCACTTGTGGGGGTTGGGCCTGCTAGCGAAGTCCCTGAGGCCAGGCGGGTGAGTTGGGGTCCCGGCTTCCGCCCTGCTGAACCCCAGCCCTGCGGGCGTGGGGTTGGAGCGGCGTCCCCGCGTGGCGCGAAGGCCGACCGCTGGTCGGGTAGCGCGCGGTGTGCTGGGCCCCCGGCGCACAAGGCGGCTTCCAGGGCGCCCACCTAATGCGGCGAGAGGGCGGCCCCTGGGCAGAGCGCGCGCGGCCCGGCCGGCAGTCTGACTTGGCTCCTGTAGTGCTGGGTACCGCACAAGCCCTCGGGCGTGCGTGCCACCGAGCGGCGCCTTGTCCCGGGGTCCGTTGGCGGGTAGGGTGGTGGTGGTGGTTCTGGCAACTCGGAGCCCTGGTCCTCCGTGGGTAGGAGGATCAGCTCCCTTCCCGGGGTCCGCGGCACCCTGGGCTGACGTCCCGCTTCTCTCCCTGCCATCATCGCTGTGTTGCGGTCTGGACGCAGGCGGCCGACGCTACTCGGTAGTTTCAGCCGCACCCAGCCCCGCCCCCGGTCCCGCCCCCGGCGCTCCCTGCAGTTCGTGTGGTCTTGGGAGTCCGACCGTAGTCGATTCTGATCTCAATCCGTCCGGAACGCCTGTCTGTTTCCCTCAAGCTAGAAGAGATCTTCAGTTCTCAGAAGAGCCAAAGCGTCTCTGGACCTAGGTGGGGAAAGAGCTGGCTGTGATCTTTGCCCTGTCCTGGAGGGCCCAGCCTTGAGCTGAATGGCAGCACCCACGCTAGGTCGTCTGGCGCTGACCCACCTGCTGGTAGCTCTCTTCGGCATGGGCTCATGGGCTGCCGTCAACGGGATCTGGGTGGAGCTGCCTGTGGTGGTAAAAGACCTTCCGGAGGGTGAGTGGGAGGCAGGTGCAGGGAAGCCAAAGCAGGTGTGCCCAGGAAGGTGGGCTGCGGCTGCTCTTTGTCGTGCTGCTAACATGGCCTACCCCCTTCCCTGCAGGTTGGAGCCTCCCCGCATACCTCTCTGTGTGTGTGGCGCTGGGGAACCTGGGTCTGCTGGTGGTGACCCTGTGGAGGCGGCTGACCCTGAACAAGGGCGAGCGGGTCCCCATCCAGGTGGTGCAGGCGCTGAGCATGGTGGGCACAGCCCTGCTGGCCCCTCTGTGGCACCATGTAGCCCCAGTAGCAGGGCAGCTCCACTCCGTGGCCTTCCTAGCATTGGCCATGGTGCTGGCGATGGCCTGCTGCGCCTCTAATGTCACTTTCCTGCCCTTTTTGAGCCACTTGCCACCTCCTTTCCTACGGTCATTCTTCCTGGGTCAGGGTCTCAGCGCCCTACTGCCCTGTGTGCTGGCCCTAGTGCAGGGTGTGGGCCGCCTCGAGTGCCCACCAGCCGCCACCAATGGTACCCCTGGTCCCCCACTGGACTTCCCTGAGCATTTTTCCGCCAGCACCTTCTTCTGGGCACTTACTGCCCTTCTGGTCACTTCAGCTGCCGCCTTCCAGGGTCTTCTGCTGCTGTTGCCGTCACCACCATCGGCACCCACAGGAGGCCCAGGGCCGGGCCTGCAGGTGGGAGCCCCAGGAGCAGAGGAGGAGGAGGAGGAGAAAGAGATCTCACTGTTGCAGGAGCCACCAAGCCAGGTGGCAGGCACCACCCCTAGCCCAGACCCTGAGGGCTATCGGCTGCTCTCAGCCCGCAGTGCCTGCCTGCTGGGCCTGCTGGCCATCACCAATGCACTGACCAATGGCGTGCTGCCTGCAGTACAGAGCTTTTCCTCTTTGCCCTACGGGCGCCTGGCCTATCACCTGGCCGTGGTGCTGGGCAGTGCCGCCAACCCCCTCGCCTGCTTCCTGGCCATGGGCGTGCTGTGCAGGTACACAAGGGGCCCCAAACCCCTTAGCGGGTGGAAGCCAGGGGTGAAGACCAAGTCCTGACACAGCCAGCCCTAAGTCTCTACTCACCCCCGGCAGGTCCCTGGCAGGGTTAAGCGGTCTCTCTCTGCTGGGCATGCTATTTGGAGCCTACCTGATGGCACTGGCAGTCCTGAGCCCCTGCCCACCCCTAGTGGGCACCTCTGCAGGGGTGGTCCTTGTGGTGAGCACAGCAGGGATGTGAAATGGGGAGGCGGGTTTGCCCTGGAGCAGGGACATCTCACGCTCAGCCTACTGCTGTGTCCCCTCTCAGGTGCTGTCGTGGGTGCTATGTCTGGGCGTGTTCTCATATGTGAAGGTGGCAATCAGCTCCCTGCTGCACGGTGGGGGCCAGCAAGCATTGCTGGCAGCTGGCGTGGCCATCCAGGTGGGCTCTCTTCTCGGCGCTGTCGCTATGTTCCCTCCCACCAGCATCTACCACGTGTTCCGCAGCGGAAAGGACTGTGTGGACCCCTGTGGACCCTGAGCCTGGGCAGGAGCCGTCCTCACTCCACTCTTGTCTTCACCTTGAGGCTGCCACAGGCCTGAGTGCCTGTGGCCCAGAGAGGCCCCCTACGTGGCATACTCACAGGCACCTGCACACTCCACAGGAGACACTGGCACTTCAGGCACCGGGAACAAAGAGCAGGCCTGGAGCCAGGGCTGGGTTGGGGCTGTGGGCTAAGCCCCTGGGCCAGGGACCTACATGGAATTTGCACAGTAAAACATTCTTACTCAGAGAGTGGGAGTTGTTAGTCTCATGAGCATCTCTTTCTGTGCAGACACCTCCGAGAGCTGGGGCTGCCTCTTGCCAGGATCCTGGCACAGCTTTTCTGGCCAGGTGGGTCTCACAGATCCTGGGGTCACACCTTCTGAGCCCAGACACCCCATCCCACTGCTCTCCCTGGTGCTTCTTGGAACTGCCCTGAGTGAGGGTGCAGGCCAGCTCCGGGCTCACACAGGCTGCGGGCTGTGGTGGTCAGAGGCAGTGTGGTTGCTGAGAAGCAGCAGGCTCTCCTCCCTGCAGCATCACAAAGGTGTGAAGGCCAGGCTGGTGGGGCTGTGACACACTGAAGTCCACATCTACCCTTGGGACCTGGAGTGACTGCTACCCACTGGCTTTCTGGGAGCATCCTGCCAGGGGATTTACGCCAGGAGTTCAGTGCAAGTTCCAGGTACAGAAGGGGCTCTGTGAAAAGGACTTGGGAGAGATGAGGTTTGAGGTTCTAGCCTGTCTCAGCCTTCGATCTGAGAGCACCCCCGCAACAACAGCCACCAGCCTCTATAGGTTTTAGCTCCTCCTGCAGTCGGATCCCCAAAGGCACCAAGCCCACTATTCAGGGAGACCCACTGCAGCTGCCTGGCAGGTAGCCCTGTCCTGAGCAGTCTGGGCTGTGTTGTAGGCATCTGCAGAGAGCACGGCCTTGCCACTGACCAGCATTCCCCAGGATGGGCGGTTCTTGGGCTCTCACACAGGGGGCTGGAGCTGCGTGGAAAGGAATCAGAAAGAGCACCTGAACCAGGCAAGAGGGTGGCAAGGATCCAGAACGGGGTATTGAGGAGGCTTTGCCAGGGCAGGAGACCAGGCCTGCGCTGCATGCCCCCCACCTTGGAGGCCTGTGGAAAGGAGAGGTCCATGGGGAACTCAGCACCCCAGGGAGGCAGGACATCTAGCTGTGATCGGTGTGACTGTCCTGGTATCACAGCTCCATCCTCACAGACACAGGGTTCCTGCAGCTACAGGAGTGGGGTACAGGCACTTGAGACTGGCTCCTGCACCTGCTGGCTGCCCTCCGCCCCTGATTGTTCCACTCTCCGGACATCCTTTCTAAACTTCAGAAGCCTCCTGTCCTTGACTGGGCCTGCACGTGGGCCTTTGAAGGGCCTAGTCTTCCTCCCCTTTCAGCCCCACTTCCCATCTTGGCAGGGCCATCTGAGCAGGAGGGCTGTGGCAGGAAGAACAGAGCCTCTGGCCTGGGGAGGGGCCAGAGCCCCTGGCTCAGCCTTGGCCTCCTAGGGTGCTGGCTGGCTGCCTGAGGAGGCTGGGGTAGGTGTGGCTGGACAAGGCTGCTCCACTTTCAGGTGGGCAGGCACCGAAGGGCTCTAGGGGTTGGGGGCTGGCAGGTTGGGTGTGAGCCTCAGATGTTTCTGGGAGAGCGGAAAGAAATGGAGAGGGGAGGCTGAGGCATTGGGGTTGGCAGCATGGCCTAGGGCGGCAGGCCTGGATCTCAACCCTCTCAGCACTAGTCCTGAGGTGCTGGGGGCCTGCGCTTTCCTGTCCACTCCCAACTCCTTCCTGTTTTCCCTCCCACTAGGCAGTGCTCAGAGACATTCATGGAATTCTGCCCTGCCCATGTGTGTGTTTGTGCGAGGTGTACCAGTCACGAGGGTCACACAAGAGCCTGGCTTTGCCTGACCCTGGGGGACACGCATGACCCAGAGAGAAGGGGGCAGGTGGCCCTGAGCCCAGGGGCAGGGGCTGGAGGTAGATAGTCTGAGGAAACCACTGCCCTTTGAAGTCTCCAAGGGCTTCCTGTGGGTGCCCTGTAGGAAATGGAGCAGGCGTCAAAGTAACAGGAAGAAGATGCTAGAGACAAGTCCTTGAGAGCCACTCATTTCCCGTGACTGAGCCCAGGAACCTCGTCCCTCAGGAGGCAGGATGGCCCTGCCTGCTGGCCTGCCCAGGTCAGGGCTCCCTCCACCTCCAGCTGGACAGCAGCCAGCCAGAGGCTCCAAGGCTCACAACCCAGCCCAAGGGGCTCCCTCAGTCCTGGTGCTGGGAGAGTGTGGAGGAGACTGCATAGGGAAGGCAGCAGCTGAGGCAGGGCCTAAGGCACCTGGCTGTCCCCTGAGCAGTAGCAAAGTCTGAGCCACAAGGCTCACTGTTCTTGTTCCACCACAAGGAGAAGTCCCTTTGGTTCCTCGAAACCAGAGAAGGTCCAGGCAAGGCATGGCTGCCACATGCGACCTCCTTTCCCAGGTGTGTGACCATCTCACCTGAGCTGACCTGTGAGTGCGGGGACAAGGCTCACCTGGCTTTGATTGAATGACTAAAGGTAGAGCCTCCACCTTCCTGCAGTCCTGTGGTTCTCAGCTCAGTGGAGTCCTGATACAGGTGTGGGTTCTGATACAACTGCAGGTGACATTTGGGTAAAGGGACAGTCATGCCCCTTGATTTGGGTCTACTCAGACCCATTGCCTGATGCAGGGACATGGGACAATGGTCCTTTAAGACCCTCTGCCCACTCTACCTCCTCTGGGGAATTTGCCGCCCACCCTTATGGGGCTACTTGGGCTTTCTTTAGTCTAAGAACTGGCGTGATCCTCACTGCAGCTTCCAGGGGGGTGATCACAGCATCCCCTGCCCAGTCCCAGCCACGC
This sequence comes from Avahi laniger, assembly GCA_963575035.1. Classification (NCBI taxonomy): domain Eukaryota; kingdom Metazoa; phylum Chordata; class Mammalia; order Primates; family Indriidae; genus Avahi; species Avahi laniger. The sequence continues at coordinate 6,791 of CAUYSK010016658.1, read as the reverse complement.
TGTGGCTGGGTGTGTGACCCATCCTCCAGGTGTAGTGCCAGTTCTCCCACCCACCTGTGCAATAAATAAGTCAGAGGACACCATGAGATCTGTCTGAGGGGCATGAGTTGCCTTGAGAGCTGTAAAGACTACTCAGGTATTCAGGGAGCCCACCTGAGATTGAAGGCAGCCAGGGGCAAGCATAGCTGAGAGGTGGAGAGAGGCAGAACCCTGAAAACATCCTGGGATCACCTGGATCCAGCTGTGCCTGAAGTCACACCTCCCCCACATATGGACTTGGAGCCCCAGGATCCCCAGTCTTCCCAATCTGCCCAGCCTGTTTTCTACGGTTACCCATTTTTCTCAGTCCCAGACCCTTGTCTCCAATTACTCCAGTACCTAGCCACCATCCCAAGCCTTGACTCCTCCGGTTCCCCAAATTTCCCAGCCTTCAGAACCCCCACTCAACTCCCGCAGTTTGCTTCAGCACCAGCCCTGGTGGTAACTAACTCCCAAGAACTGAATAGCAGGCCACCCCCATCTGACCAGCCTGGAACCCTGTGGTTCCAGCACTGCAATGGAGAGGAGCAGGCCCTCTGGTGGCTGAGTTTGGCTGACTGCTGGCTTAGTGGGTAGGGTGGGGAAGGGGATGGCGGCTCTTAATTCAGAAAAATAAAGTGTGCTGCCCTCCGCACTGAGAGCCGTGGATCCGGGCCCTGACATCATCACCTTGGGCAGGGAGCCACCTGCCCGGAAGGGTGTGCCTGGCTGGATCATCCGCACTCAGCAAGGTGGAGCCTCTAGCTGGGTGGAGGCCAAGCTGGCAAGTGTGCCTTTGACTTCCCTTGTGAGCCCACCCTGGGGGTTTTTCGGGTGGTCCAGCTAAGCAAGGTCTTGCCTGCTTCCCCACCTGGCTGGGCTCTAGGTGTTCTGAGAGGGACAGATGCCCCAGGAACCCTCCCTTGCAGATAGGGAACAGGTCAGGGCAGAACCCCTGTTAAGGAGCTGGAGGTGGGGGCCCAGGGGAGGGAGACGACACAGAGAGTAACAGGGAGCTGCCAAGGAAATGATTAACTCTCCCTTGGCAAGGAGAGATGAATCAGTGCCACATGTCCAGGGTCTGAGCCCTCACAGATGCTTCAAGGAGGGGATGAGAGATGGCTTGGGTCTCACTACCCCTCCCTCAACTGTCACAGACAGAGCCCAGCTCACACTTGCTTAAATCAGCAAGGAATGTGTGAGCCCACATAACTGGGAAGCCCAAGGAAGCCAGGGGTGCTGGGGGTGGAACTGGTATGTGAAGAACTTTTGAGACTTCAAATAAACTAAGCGCATCCAGCAAAGATGGAAAAATGTACATTATTTAGAGCACACCCTTTCTAGCTATTTGTTTTGTAAGATTGGAGGCCGTCATTGTCTTTAAACTATTTCACAGCCTGGTAGATAACTAAATAACAATGTAAATAATTATCTTCTATAGACCAAAAATAAATTCTGTCCTCTAGAGGTTCAATTGATTTCACTCTGCCAGTGTTGGAAAAAGCCAGTTTTGCATCCATTGGTAAGTTAATTTCAACATTTGTGTGTTCCAGATAGACTTGTGATTCTTTGACTTCTCCTTTCAACCAGTTGTAACAACATTCTGGGCTCCCTCATTAATAATGACTTAAATAAAATTTGATGTGTTCATTTTATATCAGTGTAAGAGTCATGGTTTTACCTTTTTACTGAAATTAACCTGTGGCAGTTTTGGAGGTCTTCACCCAGCTTCCCGGTGTTTCCCTGACAGCTGGGTGAACTGTTTCCTGAGTGGCTTCTTGACAGGCCGCTGAAGCCCAGGCATGTCTTCTCCTGGTTCCCAGGGAAGGAGTCTAAAGTGGCAATAAAATTATAATTTTCTAATTGTAATTGTTCTCATTTTAATTTTCCTCTCAAATGATTTTGTGTTTTGTTTTTGGTTTTTGTTTGTGGCCAATAAGTATTCCTGTTGCTGGAAGCAGCAGTGAGCACTGGGTTCATAGTCTGACCAGTTGGTGAGATCTTTTTTTTTTTTTTTTTACTAAGCCAGTATTTTATTGGTATATGAATTTTTCTTTTTTATTTTTAATCATCATAGGACTCTGTACATAATTAGAGATCTGTAAATGGACCAATGGTTCATAGAATCTAGTGTTTGCTGGGTGGGAGAAAATGGAGAATCCAGGTCATTTATCTTTGCCCATTTATCTGTTGTCAATAGATTGGCTGAATAGCAGATTTGAGCAGACAGAAGAAATAATCAGCAAACTTGAAGATAGGTCAATTGAAATCATCCAGTCTGAGGAACAGTAGGAAAAGAGAACGAAGAAAAATGGGGCTGGTACTCAGGTGGCTGAGGCAGGAGGATTGCTTGAGCCCAGGAGTTTGAAGCTGCAGTGAGCCATGATGATGCCACTGCACTCCAGCCTGGGTGACAGAGCGAGACCCTGTTTCAAAAAAAAAAAACAGAAAAAAAAAATGGGGCTGGGTGTGGTGGCTCACACCTGTAGTCCCAGCACTTTGGGAGGCCAAGGAAGGATTGTTGAGGCCAGGAGTCAGTCTGGGCAACATAACAAGACCCTGTCTCTACAAAAAACAAAATTTTTTTTTTAAAGAAAAATTAGCAGAACTTTAAAAACCTGTAGAATACCCTCAAGCACACCACACATACACATAATGGGAGTCTCAGAAGGAGAAGAAAGTAACGGAAAGGGTATTTAAAGAAATAATGGCTGAAAACTTCCCAAATTTGATGAAAATGTTAATCCACGCATCTAAGTATCTCAACACATTCCAAGCAGGATAAACAGAGAGATCCACACCTAAATACCTCGTAATCAAATCATCAAAAGCCAAGGACAGAGATTCACCACGGCTTAGCTGTTACAGCTCTTGCAGGGCCTGAAGCTGTGCTAGCACCTCTCCCAGAAGACCCTGGCAGTTGGCCAGCCTTTCTCCACGTGAGCCATGTGCCACCAAAAGGTGGCGATCAAAAATTCAGACATGTTGGAAGAGATGCTGCGGAACTCCATGGAGTGTGCTCCTCTGGTATTGGAGAAATATAACATAGAAAAGGACATTGTGGCCCACATCAAGAAGGAAAGAGTTTGACAAAAAGTACAATCCCACTGGGCATTGCATCGTGGGGAGGAACTTTGATAGTTATGTGACCCGTAAAACTAAACGCTTCTGCTTGTATCTGGGCCAAGTAGCCATTCTTCTATTCAAATCTGGGGAAAAGCATGGACTGTGCCACACATCCGGTGATCCATCCAAAAGCAAGGACTACAGCCTAAATTCCAAATACCAGAGACTGAAATTTTCAGCCTTGCTAAGGGAGCACTTTGATCTTGGAACCTTTATTGTGTTATTGTACAATAATGTGTATTGTGTCCTCTGTATCAGTTTGTTGTGGTTATAAAATAATTAGCAAAACAGCTTATATTTGTATTTATTTTCTATTCCATAATTTTGCCCCATGTTTTTTTCTCTAAAAATCCATTCCTTTAAAAAATAAATCTGTTGCAGATGTGTATGTGTGTGAATTTGTTCAAATCACAGAGGGTTGAAGATGGTCACTTGATTGAGTGCATTGGTGGGGATGAGTCCTTACAGAAGTTTCTGGAAGGATTCTGTGGGATACAGTAGTCTAGCCATTTCAGTATTCTTGAGTCTTTCCAGTTCTTACCCACTCTGCAACTATTGTGCATGTTTAAAAGTACATGACAAACTTTAGGATTAAATTTTAGACCTAATGTGAAAAAAGCATTTGAAGATAATATTTTTTAAATTGCTATAGAATGTTCTGGGCCTTTAGCCTCAGGTGGTGGTGGTGGATATGTAGTAGTACTCCTTTAAGCTTTCTATGGCTGTAAAATGGCAGTAAATAATGAAGTTCGTTGCTGGACTCCAGGCTATGCCCCTCCTGTGCCTAGAATGAAGATGGTCTTAAAAGGGAAAAAAAGTTTTTGAGCAGCAGCTCTCCATGCTTTTTAAATAAAGTCTGTGGGAATTAATATTTTTAACCTGCTGTGCTTCAACTAGTCAAAAACTGGTTAACATGTGAATTGAAGCTTTTTCCTTAAAAAGACTCAAAGCTATGGATAAACATCAAAGTTTTCCTGCTACTGATTTGGGGAAGATTGCAGTCTTAGGAAGAAAACCAAATATGGCAGATTCAGCTTTTATAGGTAGAAGGAAATATGCCAGAGGCTGAAACAACCCACACCCACCTTGGGCAATTACAAGAAGGGTCTTGATTTCTAGTTTGCATATGTAATTTTCCTTTGCATTTGTAAGATGCCTTTGGGATTTCTAAGCAGCCAGGCTATGGCTGTACAGAAAGTGATAAAATTTGATAGGTGATGACCCCCCTCTTAAGAGTAGCATTAGGTCAGTAACCTCTGGAAATTTTTCTTCACCAGTAGGGGACCTAGTGATGCTAGGGGTCCTAGCAGGTTTTAGGGCCCCACATAAGGACTGGGAGGGTTTCAGGGCAGAGGTGCAAAAGTTTGTTTTACCATTGTGGCAGTTCTCCCCCTGCTGTCTGCAGGAAAGAGGGATGAGGTACTGTGGAACAAACAGGAGACTGCAATTCGGGCGACTTAGGTTTATGTTTATGTAAACAGACTGAAAATGTTGCCGTAATTCATCTTTTTGCTATCCCCTTTCCCTCTTCAGTGACCTGGCTATATTTCTATTTGAAGCCCAGCAGGAATCCGGCCTCTGTATCTTGTCCAATTAGCCCTACTCCAAATAGACGATCTGTCTCCAGCAATAGACCCCAGAGCTGATTCAAGACCATATAGCTAGACATTGGGGGTTCTGATTGAATTTGATCTGGCCCATTATCTACTGTTGGGAGGTTGGCAGCTTTTAACTTTTATTTTTTGATTCAGATGTGAGAAAATCACGTTGCTATGGAGATAAGACTGGGTTGTTGGTTTATGAAGTTCCTTCCAGTGCCTGCTCCTTCCTGTTAATTTCAAAGGCCAATAGGCTCCAGCTGGCTGAAAAAATGTAAGCTAAAAGTTTTTCTAAGCATTTATCAAATGCTCTTAGCTATTGTTCTTTGAGAGAGTTGTATACAGCTGGTTATATCTAGAAGCTTATCAGTGAGAGGGCGGGATCTTGCTAAGTGAAGGTATATAAATGATCCTTTACTGTGCCCCTTAAAAACCTAAAGTGTCATCTACACAAAATACTTATGGCCTCATTTAACATCAAACAGTGGGCAGTAGTAAGGAGACAAGCTCTGCCCAGCTCCGTCCCTGAGTATTGGAGGAGGTTAGGCTACACAAATAGTTTTCAAACTTTTTTTTTGCTATAAAACCTTTTCTTCAAATGTATTTTGACAAAGAAGCTCCCTATATAAGACATGAAAGCAAGAGTTTGCTGGTACAGTTATTCTTTCAACTAGGATTTAGTGAGTGGTTTTCTTTATGATAAGACTGAGGTCACATAGTAGCTTTGGTAGAAGATGACTGACTGAAAGAATGATGGAAAAAAATGTATTTCCTCAAGAAAAAATGGCAAATATCACCAAATTGTAAATTCATTTACTGATTCAGCACACAATTCTAGTAGTGATTGTTAGCCCTCTGACTTGGGCCTTGGCTTTTGGCCCTAGACTCAGTCCTAGGCTGAAAGGTTGATTCAGGTAGTTAAGTTTTCCGGTTAAAATCATCATTGGGTTCAATGATCCATTATCCCTCTGAAAGGCAGCACAAGTAGAGAAGCTACAAATACACTTCCAAACTGTGCTGTAGTGCTGGTTTTACCTTAACCACACACTGCACAGCCCAGAGAAATTTAGCAGGAGTTGAGCAAAAGAATAGACCAAATACCTCTGGGAGAAAGCCTGATGCAGCAACTAATGTAAGCTGCAAAAAGTGACAGGCATTTGTTTCTTCCGCTTTGAGATTGGTCACTTCAGAACATGAGTCCAAGGCACATATCCTTAAGAGGAGATGCTCTTCTGCTGTCTCATTTGCCAGACTATTCTTCAGTTCCAGGCTTTCAACAGGATGCGACTGGTTCACGCTCCAGGATAGGAAAGGAGTTAAAGTTTGAAGCCAGAATGAATGGCCACAATGCCTGATGTTAGACTTTCGTAAGTCACCTTGTGGAAACCTGCATCTTCTATCATCTCCTTGAACTCTTCCTATAACATAAGGAAAGATACAGCAAGGATTGTCTGGATTTCAACTTTAGGGTCTTTGTTTTAAGCTATAGAAGTTTAGTACCTGAGATGGGAACCTTCGGATACTCTCTACGAGGTACTGATAGGACTTCCAGTCTCCTGCAATGACCTCTCCCAGGACAGGAATGACCTGGAAGCTATATAGATCATAAAGCCTAAGCAAACAAAAAAGTAAAAGATTAGATTGAACATTCCTTGATTTCTCCCCTAGATAAGAAACAAGACGGTCTAAGACTGCGGTGACAAACTCATAGGGCTATTGGGATCGAGCAAGTACCTGAAATAAGTGAAGTGGACTTGGTGTGGTGACAGGTACGGTTCAGAAAGTATCATAAAAGTGGAGAACGGGCAGTTACTACTTAGCTCTGACTACTGCATGTGGGAGTATGGGCCTATCTAGACTTGTCATGTATCTGATTTCTCAAGTAAAGCTGGAAATCTAGGCCGGGCGTGGTGGCTCACGCCTGTAATCCTAGCTCTCTGGGAGGCCGAGGCGGGCGGATTGTTTGAGCTCAGGAGTTCGAGACCAGCCTGAGCAAGAGTGAGACCCCGTCTCTACCAAAAATAGAAAGAAATTAATTGGACAGCTAAA
>CAUYSK010016656.1:0-19156 GCA_963575035.1 Avahi laniger | reverse complement strand
GTCTCTCTTGATCTGGAGCAGTTCCTCAGTCTTTGTCTTCCATGACCTTGACATTTTTTTAAACAATATTATTGCAATTTATAAACCATAAAATCTACCCATTGTAAGCACATAATTCAATGATTTTTTTTTTTTTTTTTGAGTCAGAGTCTCACTGTGTTGCCCGGGCTAGAGTGAGTGCCGTGGCGTCATCCTAGCTCACAGCAACCTCAAACTCCTGGGTTCAAGCGATCCTCCTGCCTCAGCCTCCTGAGTAGCTGGGACTACAGGCATGCACCACCATGCCCGGCTAATTTTTTCTATATGTTTTTAGTTGTCCAATTAATTTCTTTCTATTTTTAGTAGAGACGGGGTGTCGCTCTTGCTCAGGCTGGTTTCGAACTTCTCAGCTCAAACAATCCGCCCGCCTCGGTCTCCCAGAGAGCTAGGATTACAGGCGTGAGCCACCGCGCCCGGCGTAATTCAATGATTTTTAGATAAATTTTTAGAGTTGTGCAACCATTACCACAATCCAGTTGTAGAACTTTTCCCTTACTCTAAAAAGATCCTCCTGCCTGTTTACAGTCGATTTCAACCTAGCCCTAAGCATCTACTGACCCTCTTTCAGTCTCTACAGATTTTTGCATTGGACTCCTTTCACTTAGCATCATGTTTCTGAGGTTCGTTCATATTGTTCTATATATCAGTTCTTTTTATTACTGCATAATATTGAATATTTTTCATGTTTTTTTATCCATTCACCAGATGAGAGACATTTGGGTTGTTTCTGTTAGGTAATTAAACACAAAATGTCCAATTTTGAATCAAAAGTTTAGTTTATTATATCTCAAACAAGAAGTATAATTAAAGTATGTACCTAAACTATGAACACAGTTTTGCCATCTTAACAGTAGCTTGTTTATGCCAGAAGCGAAGAAGCCAGGAGAATGAGTGGCGATGAAATTGTGAGAGGTGTTTTCCATAGCTTGTTGAGAATTGACTATTTTTCCTTGCGAGAAGTGGTCCAAAGCCTGGAAGAAGTGGTAGTCAGTTGGTGCAAGGTCTAGTGAATACGGTGGATGACAGAGAGTGTCCAAGTCCAGCCTCTGTAGTTTGAGCAGTGTTGTTTTTTGTGACGTGTGGTCTTGCGAGAGCATTAGCCTGTCTCTATTGACCAATCTTCTCTGCTTAATTGCAAGCATCCTCATTATTTCATCCAGTTGATTGCAGTAGACATTTGCTGTAATTGTTTGACCAGGTTTCATGAAGCTGTAACAGATATGCCAGCACTGGCCCACCAAACAGATACCATTAGCTTTTTTTGATGAATATTTGGTTTTGGACTGTGTTTCAGCACTTCATCCTTATCCAACCATTGTGCCAAACGCTTGTGATTGTCAAAAAGAATCCATTTTTCATTACATGCAACGGTATGGTGTAGAAATGGTTCACCTTTATGTCGTGACAGCAAAGAAAGGCAAGCTTTGAGACGATTTCTTTTCCGATGCTTGTTTAATTTACGCGGTACCCATCTATTGAGCTTCTTTACCTTGCCCATCTGTTTCCAATGGTCCAATATTGTTGGAACAGTCACATCAAACCTTGCTGCTAATTCAAAGGTAGGTTGAGGTGGATTTGCTTCCACGATAGCTTTCAGCTCATCATTATCCACCTTGGTCTCAGGTCACCCATGTGGTTCATTTTCAAGATTAAAATCACTAGAACGGAACTTCTCATACCATCGACGTACTGTGTGTTCATTAGCCACATCCTTCCCAAATGCTTCATTGATATTTTGAGCTGTCTGCGCTGCATTGGTTCTATGACAGAACTCAGACTCGAAGATAACACGAATGTTTGACTTATCCATGGTTTCACAAAAATTGCTCTAAAAAAGAAAAGATAATCACAGGCCAAAATGTGCATTTGAAAGAATGAGGATGTATCTTCACAATTAAAAACAAACCAACCAACCAAGAAGTGTCAAAGTGAAATGTCAGAGATATCAACTCTCAATCTTAGTACCTAAGGAATTGGACATTCCATACTTAATATCCTAATAGTATTGGTTATCATGAATAACGCTACTGTGAACATTTATATATAATTCTGTATGGACATAGGTTTTTATAACCCTTGAGTAGATAGTTACCTGAGAGTAGGATTGTCGGCTTTTATAAGTTTATGTATAAATTTTTAAGAAGCTGCCAAATTATTTTCCAACGTGACTGTACCATTTTATATTACCGTGAGCAACATATGGAGGGTTGCACATTTCCCACTTTCTCTATTCTTGGGATTGTCAATCTCTTTGACAATAGCCATTTTAATGGTGTGTAGTGGTATCTCACTATAGTTCTAATGTGCATTTCCCAGCCGACTAATCATGTTGAGCATCTTTATGTACATGTTCGTCATTTGTGTATCTTTTTTGCTGAAATAGCTACTCGGATCTTTTGCCCATTCTGTAATTGGGTTTTTGAGTTGTAAGAGTTCTTCATATATATCTGGATACAAGTCCCTTATTTGATATATGATTTGCAAGTATTTCCTCTCAGTCTGTGGCTTGTATTTTTATTTCTCAATTGTGGCTTTTGAAATGGAAAAGTTTTAAATTTTGAAGTCTCATTTGTTTTCTTTTGCGGATCATGCTTTTATTGTCACATGTAAAAACTCTAATACAAAGTCATAAAGATTTTGTTTTTTTCATGGAATTTTTTTTTTTTTTTTTTTTTGAGACAGAGTCTCACTCTGTGGCCTAGGCTAGAGTGCCGTGGCTTCAGCCTAGCTCACAGCAACCTCAATCTCCTGGGCTCAAGCGATCCTTCTGCCTCAGCTTCCCAAGTAGCTGGGACTACAGACATGCGCCACCATGGCCAGCTAATTTTTTCTATATATATGTTTTTAGTTGTCCAGATAATTTCTTTCTATTTTTAATAGAGACGAGGTCTCGCTCTTGCTCAGGTTGGTCTCGAACTCCCGACCTTGAGCGATCCACCCGCCTCAGCCTCCCAGAGTGCTAGGATTACAGGCGTAAGCCACCGCGCCTGGCCTCTTCATGGAATTTTATAGGCTTGGCTCTGTTACATTAGCTCTGTGATCCATTTTGTGTTAATTTTTGTGTATGGTGTGATAATAAGGATCTAAAGTTATCCTTTTGGACTTCCATCCTTTTATTTGTTCTTGAGACAAGGTCTTGGTCTGTTGCCGGAGCTAGAGAGCAGTAGTGTTATCACAACCTACTGCGACCCCAAACTCCTGAGCTCAAGTGATCCTCCTGCCTCAGCCTCCTGAGTAGCCAGGACTACAGGCATACGTTACCATGCCCAGCTAATTTTTAAAAAAAAAATTTCTGTGGAGACGAGGTCTTGCTATTGCTCAGCTGGTCTTGATTTCCTGGGCTCACAATCCTCCTGCCTTGGTCTCCTAAAGTGATAGGATTATTGGTGTGAGCCACCACACCTGACCAGCCACCATTTATTGACATGACTATTCTTTCCTCAGTGAATTGTCTCTTGGTACTTCGGTTAAAGATCAGTTGACCATCAATGTAGAGTTTGTTTCTGGACTCTTAATTCTTCTATTGATCAATATGCTTATCCTTACATTAGAACCACTGTCTTGATTACTATAGCTTTATAGTAGTTTTGAAAGTTGAATAAAATCCTCCAACTTTGGTGTTCTTTTTAAAAATTGTGCTGGCTATTCTGGGTCCTTTGCATTTCCAAATGAACTTTTGGATCAGCTGTTAACTTTACAGAAATGCCTACTGAGATTTGGTAGGAACTGCATTGAGTCTGTAAATTAATTTGATGAGAATTTGCATCTTAACATATTGGGTCTTTCACTCCATGTAGATGGAATGTTTCTCTATTTATGTAGGTCGTCTTTAATTTCTTTCAGCAATCTTTTGTAATTTGTAGCATACATGTCTTACATTTCTTTTGTTAAGTTTAAAACTAAATATTTCATTATTTTTTGGTGCTATTGTGAATGGAATTTTCTTAATTTCCTTTTTGGATTATTCTTTGCAAGTATATAGAGATAGTTGATTTTCATATATTGATCTTGTATCCTGCAGCCTTGCTGAAGTTATTAACTTGGAGAGAGTGTGTGTGTGTGTGCATGTGTGTGTGTGTATTCCTTTGGATTTTCTATATACATGATGATGTCTTCGGCAGATAGGAGAAAGTTCTCCTGATTCCTTCGTTTCTAACCTAGATGCCTTTTATTTCTTGATAAGTGCTCTGTCTAGAACCTGCAGTGCAATGTTGAGTAGAAGTGGTGAGAGTGGACATTCTTGTCTTGTTCCTGATCTTAGGGGGAAAGCATTCATTCTTTCACCATTACATACGATGTTAACTAGTTTTTGTGTAGATGCTTTTTCTCAGATTGAGGAAGTTCCTTGCTACTTCTAGTTTGTTGAATGTTTTTATCATGAAGGGAGTTTAATTTTGTCAGATGCTTTTTCTGAATCAAAGAAATAATCATGTGGGTTTTGTTCTTTATTATAATGGATATTTCATTAATTTGAATGTTAAACCAACCTTATATTCTTATAATAAGTCCCAGTTGGTCTTGGTGTGTAATCCTTTTTATAAGGTGCTGGGTTCTGTTTGCTAGTATTTTGTTAGCTACTTTTTAACCTATATTAGTAAGAGATATTGGTCTGCAGTTATCTTGTGACATTTCTTTTGGTTATTATAGTAACACTTGCTTCATAAAATGAGTTGGAAGGGATGCTTGTGTAAGATAGATTTGCTATGCACTGGTTACCAACTTGTTTGATTCTGGTATGACAGAACCCTCACACATACAAGTGTGTGGGTTTAATATATGAAGTGGGTTTATTATTAATACTTACAGATAGGCAGCAAGAGACAACAGAAGTCTAATTCATTGAGAGGCAGTCACCCAAGGCACAAGACAGATGCTTGGGATAAATGGTGTTTTGACCGTGTGTGCCCCACTTGCACCGCAGCTGAGGGACTTTGGAAAAAAGCCTGCCCTGGGTTTTGTACCCTGGGGCAATGTGATATGCTGGGCTGCAGTGTGGAAGGACATCCTGTTTCTAGGGGGAGACCAGAAATGTTCTGGCCAGTCCCTCCTTATCTCAGTATATTACATTCCTAACACATTCTACATTTATTCTTTTTTTTTTGAGACAGAGTCTCACTCTGTTGCCCTGGCTAGAGTGCTGTGGCGTCATCCTAGCTCACAGCAACCTCAAACTCCTGGGCTCAAGCAATCCTCCTGCCTCAGCCTCCCGAGTAGCTGGGACTGCAGGCATGCACCACCATGCCCAGCTAATTTTTTCTATATATTTTTAGTTGTCCAATTAATTTCTTTCTATTTTTAGTAGAGACAAGGTCTCGCTCTTGTCTACATTTATTCTTGAGAACTGTGAGTGAGAGAGTGGGGAGAACTGTGTTAGTCTGAGGCTACCAGAGAATTGTCCTGTTTCCTTCTCTTCTGTTATTTAGGAGAGCTTGTAAAGTGTTGACATTAATTCTGCTTCAAATGTTTAGTCAAATTTACCAGTGAAGCTGTCTGGGCCTTGACTTTTATTTGTAGGTAGATTTTTGGTTACTAATTCAATCTTTTTATTTGTTACAGATTGATCAAATTTTCTGCTGCTTTTTGACTTAGCTTTCAGTAGTTTGTGTCTTTCTAGGAATTAGTCCATTTCATCTCAGTTACCTAATTTGTGCCATACAGTTATTCATATTACTTTCTTGTAATCTTTATTTCTGTTGCGATGCTTCCTTTCTCATTTCTGATTTTAGTAATATGAGTCTTTTTTTGTTGGTAGTCTATATACAGGTTTGTCAATTTTGTTGATTTTTTTCTTTTTTTATTTCAGTAGATTTAGGGATATAAATGTTTTTTTGGTTACATGTATGAATTATATAATGCTGAAGTCAGGGCTTTCACTGTATCAGTCACCAGAAAAAATAGTGTGCATTGTACATGATAGGTAGGTCCTTCACTCCCCTTCCACCTTACCTGCTTCTTAATTTCCAATATCCATTACACCACTTTATGACTGTATATATCTCTCGTTTAGCTCCCACTTATAAGTAAGAATGTGCGGTGTTTGGTTTTCCATTCCTGAGATATTAATACTTAGGATAATGGTCCCTGTTCCAGCCAAGTTGATGCAAAAGACATTATTTCATTCCTTTTTATGGCTGTGTAGTACTCCATGCTGTATATGTACCACATTTTCTTTATGCACTCATCAGTTGATGGGCACTTAGGTTGATTCTGTATCTTTGCATTAGTGAATTGTGGTGCAGTAAACATTCAGGTACAGGTGTCTTTTTTACAAAATGACTTCTTTTCCTTTGGGTAGATACCTAGTAGTGGGATTGCTGGATCAAATGGCAGGTCTACTTTTAGATCTTTGAGGAATCTCCACACTGTTTTCTGTAGAGATTATGCTATAATAATGTACATTCCCCCCAACAGTGTGTATATATTCCCTTTTTACCGCATCTGCTCCAACATCTGTTGTCTTTTGACTTTTTAAAAATGGATACTCTGACAAGGGTGAGGTGGTTTTAATTTGTGCTTTTAATTTGCATTTCCCTGATGATTAGTGATGTTGAACGTTTTTTCCTATGTTTACTGGCCATTTGTCGTCTTTTGAAAAAAAAATCTGTTCATATCTTTTGCCCACTTTTCGATGGGGTTATTTTTTTCTTACTGATTTGTTTGAGTTCTGTGTAGATTCTGGATATTAGCCCTTTGTTATAGATTGTAAATATTTTCTCCCATTCTTTAGGTTGTCTATTTACTCTGTTGATTATTTCCCTTGCTGTGCAGAAACAGTTTAATCAGTCCCATTTATTTTTGTTGTTGCTGTATTTGCTCTTGGGATCTTAGTCATAACTTCTTTGCCTACGCCAATATCCGGAAGAGTTTTTCCTACATTTTCTTCTAGGTTTTTTTTTTGTTTTTGTTTTTTTTTTAATTTGAGACAGAGTCTCTGTCACCCTGGTTAGAGTGCAGTGGCATCATCTGTAGCTCACTGCAACCTCAGACTCCCAGGCTCAAGTGATTCTCCTGCCTCAGCCTCTCAAGTAGTTGAGACTACAGGTGCACACCACACATCTGGCTAATTTTTCTACTTTTTGTAGAGATGGGGTCTTGCTCTTGCTCAGGCTGGTCATGCACTTCTGACCTCAAGTGATCCTCCTGCTGCAGCCTCCCAGAAGTGTCAGGATTACAGGTGTGAGTCACCACACCTGGCCTTCTTCTAGAATTTTTATGATTTCAAATCTTAAATTTAAGTCTTTAATCTATCTCGAGTTAATTTTCGTATACGGTGAGAGATAGGGATCCAGTTTTTTCTTCTGCATGTGGCTATCCAATTTTCCCAGCACCATTTATTGAATAGGGAGTTCTTTCTCCAGTGTATGTTTTTGTCACTCTGTTGAAAATCAGTTGGTTGTAGCTACATGGCTTTATTCATGGTTTCTCTATTCTCTTCCATTGGTCTCTGTGTCTCCCTTTGTATTATACCAATACCAGGCTGTTTTGGTTACTATAGCCTTATTATATAATTCAAAGTCAGGTAATAGGGTGCCTCCAGATTTGTTCTTTTTGCTTAGGATTGCTTTGGCTATTCAAGTTCTTTTTTGGTTCCATACGAAGTTTAGGATTACTTTTTCTAGATCTGTGAAAAATGTTGCTATTTTGATGGGAATTGTGTTCAATCTGTAAATCACTTTGGGAAGTATAGATGTTTTAACAAGGTCGATTCTTTCAACCCACGAGCATGGGACATTTTTCCATTTGTTTGTGTTATTTGTGATTTCTTTCCTCAGTGTTTTGTAGTTCTCCTTCTAGAGATCTTTCACCTCCTTGGCTAAGTATACTCCTAGTATTTTTTTTTCTTTGCAGCTATTGTAAATTATATTGAGTTCTTGATTTGACTCTCAGCTTGACTATTATTAGTATATAGAAATGCTACTGATTTTTGTATGTTAATTTTGTAACCTGGGAATTTATTGAATTTACTTAACATTTCTAGGAGTCTTTTGGTGGAATTTTTAGGGTTTTCTAGGTACAAGATCATATTGTTGTCAAACAGGGATAGTTTGACCTCCTCTTTCCTCATGTGGCTCCCCTTTCTTTCTTTCTCTTGCCTGATTACTCTTGCTAGGACTTCCAATACTATGTTGAAGAAGTGGTGACACTGGACACACTTGTCTTGTTCCAGTTCTTAGGGGGAATACTTTCAACTTTTCCTCATTCATTATGATGTTAGCTGTGGGTTTGTCATATATAGCTTTCATTATTTTGAGGTATATTCCTTCTATGCCTAGTTTATTGAGGGTTTTTATCATGAAGCAGTGCTGGATTTTATCAGATTCTTTTTCTGTATCACAATAATCATTTGGTTTTTGTTTTTAATTCTGTTTACTTAGTGAATCACATTTATTGATTCATATATGTTGAATCATCTTTACATCCCTGGGATGAAACCCACTTGATTATGGTGAATTATCTTATTGGTGTGCTGCTGGATTCGATTTGGTAGTATTTTTTTGAGGATTTTTGCATCTATATTCATGAGGGATATTGGTCTCTAGTTTTCTTTCTTTGTTGTGTCCTTTCTTGGTTTTGGTATCAGGGGTGGTACTGCCTTAATAGAATGAGTTAGGGAGGATTCCCTCCTCCTCAATGTGATGGAACAGTTTCAGTAGGATAGCTGCCAGGTTTTCTTTGTAGGTCTTAAAGAATTTGGTTGTGAATCTGTCTGGTACAGGGCTTTTTCTTAAGTTTGGTATGTTGTGCTTTTGTTTTCATTAATCTCAAAGTATTTTCTGACTTCTGTTGTAATTTCTTCCACCTATTGGTTATTTAGAAGTGTTTTGATTAATTTTTGCATATTTGTTTTTCAGATTTCCTTTTTTTAATGCATTATAGTTTCATTCCATTGGGATCAGAAGGGAATCTTTTAAAAATCTTCCAGTCATTTTAAATTTAAGATTTGTTTTGTGGCCTAATATATATTCTCTCCTGGAGAATGTTCCATGTGCACTTGAGAAGAGTGTGTATTCTGTTGTAGGATGGAATGTTCTCTATAGATTTTTTATACATATTAGTTTATAGTGTTGGTCAAGTGTGCTGGTTCCTTATTGATCTTCTGTCTGGTTGTTCTGTCCATTATTGGAAGTGAGCTGTTAAGTCTCCAACTATTACTGTGCACCTGTTTATTTCTCCCTTCAAGTCTGTCAATTTTTGCCTCATATATTTTGAGGCTCTTGTTGCTTCAAAAATTTGGGGGCTTTGTTAGGTACATATATTTTTATAATTGTTATATTTTCTAGGTATATTGAATCTTTTTCAATATGTCTCTTGTAACTTTTTTGATTTAATGTCTATTTTGTCTGGCAATTATATAGTCACTCAGGCTCTATTTTGACTATCCTTTGCTTAGCATATTTTTTTCCATCCTTTACTTTCAACCTGTTTGTGTCTTTGTCATATCTAAAGTGAAGCTCCTGTAAGAAGTATGTAGATAGATTCTGGATTTTTAAAAATATATCCAGGCCGGGCGCGGTGGCTCACGCCTGTAATCCTAGCACTCTCGGAGGCCAAGGTGGGCAGATTGTTTGAGCTCAGGAGTTCGAGACCAGCCTGAGCAAGAGCAAGACCCCGTCTCTACTAAAAAAAAATGGAAATTATCTGGACAACTAAAAATATATAGAACAAAAAAATCAGCTGGGCACAGTGGCTCGTGCCTGTAGTCCCAGCTACTCGGGAGGCTGAGGCAATAGGATCACTTGAGCCCAGGAGTTTGAGGTTGCTGTGAGCTAGGCTGATGCCATGGCACTCACTCTAGCCAGGGCAACAGAGTGAGACTCTGTCTCGAAAAAAAAAAAAAAAATCCAATCTACCAATATCTATCTTTTAATAGGACAATTTAATCCATTTATACTTAATGTGATTACCAATAAAGATTTATTTCTGCCATTTAGCTATTTGTTTTCTGTGTGTGTTATGGTTTTTTTTTTTTTTGCCTCAATTCCTCCATCATGACCTTTTTTGTTTGCCATTTTGATTTGCTTTCATTTTCATCATATAAATTTTTTTCTTTGTAGTTACCTTGGGGATTATAATTAATACCTTAAACTAGTTGGACTAATAGATTCAGTAGTATACAGACACATTGCTTCTGTACACCTTCATCCTTTTTATGTTATTGGCATAGATTACATTTTTATAGGTGATATACTCATTAACAGATGTGTAATTGTTTCATCCATTTGCCTTTTAAGGCATGTAGGAAAAGGAGAGACATTATACACCAAGCCAAAGTATAGCACTTTAATAAAGAACATATTAGTGTTATTTATTTTTTCTCGTGGCTTCATGTTACTGTCTTGTGTCCTTTTATTTTAGATTTGAGTAAGTACTCCTGTAGTATTTCTTGTATGACATGTCTAGTGCAAATGAACTCCCTCAGCTTTTTTTGACCTAGAAGTATCTTAGTTTTTCCTTCATTCTTGAAGGATAATTTTGCTGAATATAGAGTCCTTTATTGGCAGGTTTTTTTTTTTTTTCTTTCAGTACTTTAAATATGTCCCACTGCCTTCTGGCCTCCATGGTTAATCTTATTGAGGATTCCTTGCATGTGATGAATTGCTTCTATCTTGCTGGTTTTAAATTTCTCTTCTTGTGTTTGAGTTTTGACAGTTTGACTATAATGTGTCTTAGTGTGGATCTCTCTGAGTTCATAATTCTTGGAGTTTGTTGAGGTACTTGGATATGTATATTCATGTCTTTCATCAAATTTGGAAAGTTTTTGCCATTATTTTTTCAAATATTTTATCTGACCCTTTCTCTGTTTTCTTCTTGGATTTCTATAATGTGTATGTTGGTATGTTTGTTGGTTTCCCACAGGTCCTTTAGGCTCTGTTCATTTTTCTTCCTTTTGTTTTTCTGTTCCTCAGATTGGATAATTTAAAGAATTTTTTTTTTTTTTTTTTAGAGACTGTTTTGCTCTGTTACCCAGGCTGGAATGCAGTGGCTTGATCATAGCTCATCGCAGCCTTGAACTCCAGGGCTCAAGCGATCCTCCCACTTCAGCCTCCTGAGTAGCTGGGACTATAGGCATGCACTGCTATGCCTGGTTAATTTTTCCTTATTTTTTGAGACAAGATCTTGCTATGTTGCCTAGTCTGATCTCGAACTCCTGGCCTCAAGCCATCTTCCTGCCTCGGCCTCTTGAAGTGCTAAGATTACAGATGTGAGCCACTGTACCTAGCTGAGCCTAGATAATTTAAATTATTTTATGTTCAAATTCCCTGATCCTTTCTTCTGCCTGCTTAAATCTACCATTGAAACCCTCTAGTGAATTTTTCATTTTAGTTATACTTGTTACCTCCAGAATTTCTGCTTTTTATTCCATTTCTTCATAGTGTTCTCATTTCGTTCAGACATTGTTTTCCTGATTTCCTTTAGTTTTTTTCACACAGTTTATATGGCATCTTTGACTAGTAAGTCTGATGTCTGCATTTTCTCAGGGATGGTTTCTGTCAAATTTTTTTCCTGTGACTGGGCCGTACTTATTTCTTTGTATGATTTGTAATTTTTGGTTGAGGACTGGAAATTCTGAATATTATGTTTGGTAAGTTTAGAAATCTAGTTCTGTCACTCCTGAAGGATTACTGATTTTTGCTTGTTGAGTGCTAGATCCATCTGTCTGAGCTTTTCCAAGCTATTTTTGCAAAGTGTGTGTTCCTTGTTGAATGTTGTCACTAAAATTTTAGTTCTGTTGTCTCTGTGGTCTACTAGTGATCTGACAAAGATTTCCTTAAGCCCTTTATGGTTGAAACAGTGTCCAGACTCTGCTGGCCCCTCAGCTGTCAGAAGCGGTGATCAGTAATCAAAACACACAACCCTGGCTGGGCGCGGTGGCTCACGCCTGTAATCCTAGCACTCCGGGAGCCCGAGGCGGGCGGATTGTTTGAGCTTAGGAGTTCGAGACCAGCCTGAGCAAGAGCGAGACCCCGTCTCTACCAAAAATAGAAAGAAATTAATTGGACAGCTAAAAATATATGGAAAAAATTAGCCGGGCATGGTGGCTCATGCCTGTAGTCCCAGCTACTTGGGAGGCCGAGGCAGTAGGGTCTCTTGAGCCCAGGAGTTTGAGGTTGCTGTGAGCTAGGCTGACGCCACGGCACTCTAGCCCGGGCAACAGAGTGAGACTCTGTCTCAAAAAAAAAAAAAAAAAAACCACACAACCCTGATTTTGGAGGACAAGAGCCTTATTGCCCACCCTGGTACCATCCTCATGGCATTCTCGTGGCTGCCTGCCATGGGCTGTGAACTGGGGGATGGTGGCAGCCATGCTAAACATGAAGTTCATTGAAATTTACCTGCTGCTTTCTCAGACTCTCCTCTGGTCTTTGTAAGTGTTTGGCTAGACATCAGAGTTCCAAAATAGTTGCTTTGTACAGTTTCTATCCGCTGAATGGTTGTTTTGGTACCAGATTCCTTAGAGCTTCCTATTCTGTCTTCTGTAACGTCACTCAGCTCTTTTCTGTTAAATATTTTTAGTGTACTATTTTAATTTCTGTTTCTTTTAGCTGTATTTTTTGTTGTTTTCTTAGTGATTACTCTGAGTGTTAGAATATGTATCTTAATTTATCTAAATCTGCTTCAAATTAGTACTGACTTCTAGTAAAACGTAGGAACTTTCATCCAATATAGCTCCGTTTTTTCCCCCTTCATTTATGCTTTTGTTATATTTCTTTTAAGCCCCAAAATACAGTGTTATGATTATTTCTTTATGCAGTCTTATCTTTTAAAGCATTAAAGAGATAGAACTATATTTATGTAGTATTTTATATTTAATCACCCAATCATTTTAAGTGTTCTTAATTGCTTCTTGTGGATTTGAATTACTGGTGTTAATTTTCTTTCACCCTGAACGACACCCTGAGCTGTTATGGGCAGTGGTAGCCTTATTTTAGAATGCCACAGACTCTTACTGTTCTTATCTTAGCTTTAACAGTTTTTCATGAATAAACACTTCTCAATTTGTTCACATTTGCCCCATTTTCAGAACCTCAAATATTTGTTTTTGCCAATTTTGTCCAGTTTTGTGGTTGGTTTTTAGGGGAGAGAATTTTCCATACTCTTCACTGTTCCCCAGCTGGACATCCATCCACCTGCCTTTGTGTTTGTACAGAATATAGATGACTTTTTGTCCTGTCCTTAGCTGTGTCCCATGGATTATAGAGATTGGGTTCAGAGCCAAAGGCAGGCTGAAAAGTGGACCCGCTTTTCCCAAGCCGATGTTGCTCGGGAGAAGGTTGAGGGTAGGGCAAACAGTGATTGGATCTTCATCACCTTGCCCGGGTCCTTCAGCCCCTGGTTCCTGTCTTTCCCAGGTGGTGGCTAGAGGCTTAGCTCTTCCTAACACCATTGTCCTTATGGAGCCTTTCTGGCTCTTTCTGCCTTTGTCTGTCAACATCCCCTTTCTGGGGAGGGGTAGACACTGAAGACTCTACATAAAGTAACACCTGCCTCTTAGCCTTGCCTTGTGACAGTGGGTACCCTGTGAAGGGGCCTCAAACAGGTCAGTGCTCCAGGATAAGTGTTAGCTCTGTACACTCTGCCTGGGGTTTTCGTTTTTCCCGCCACTCTTGTGCAGTCGGGGGCAGGCCTATGGTGTGTTTGCAGCTGGGTTGAGGGTGGTGGGACTCTCTCGGTAGCTCATGCTCTGGTAGAGGTTTTTGGAAACTGCTGCCAAAGATGGGAGAGCAAAGTATTTGCTCCAGAAAGTAATATGCCGACCATTGCACCAGTTATGGGGAGAATCTGCATGTACAGTTCTGGAAGAACTTTACTGATTAGGTCTCTTGCCTCCCGGGTAGAGTTTTTGTGGGATAAAAACCAAATGCTATCTTATTATTGCCTTTATCTTTCTGCAGATAATGTGTCAAATGCTTCTGTAACCAGATGCCTTTGCCTTTTTCTTTTGGCAGAGGAATGTCACGGCATCCGGAGTTATCCCTCAGATTTCTCTGATCATGGGCCCGTGTGCTGGCGGGGCCGTCTACTCCCCAGCCCTAACAGACTTCACGTTCATGGTTAAGGTAAGAAAGAAGGGCCTGTTTCTGGTGCCCTTTGAGATTCATGCAGTTCCTTACCTGCAATAAAACTAATTCCTGACCCAGATCTGGGTAATCTGCATTCTCATTGGCTTTCAGTGTAGTAATGATAAGGTCTTAGTGGAGAGAAGGTTTTGGCATGAAATCTGTAGCTATTGGGGGTTCAGTGGCAGAATGTGCTGTGTATTTCATTGGTGGGTAATCTCACTTGTTGATCTGAATTGCAAATGATTTTCAAGTAATCAAAGGATCCTTTTCTCTACCAGACAGGTGACCGTTTACTGAATTCTAGTTAAAAAGTTTCTCATGGAAGGCTTTTCCATAGTCTATTGTATTGGAAAGTTGTTTCTGATGTCCCACCTTTGTTTTTCACCTGTTTGCCATTTTATTGTTTTATCCATTAAAGGATAAATCTAACTGCCAACTTTATTTTGAGAGGTACATATCTTTATTACATGACTTTAATGGAATGATATTTTAAAATGATTTTAAAATGAAGCATGCTTGAACTTATACGTGGGTAATTACCCTTAATCTGAGCTTGCTTTAAAAAAAAAATCAGTCTTTCCCTCTTAAAATATTAATAAAAATGAGCAATGATTGCCAAAACAGAAAGGTTGGAGGAAAAAAGTAAAGATAATCATCCAATGTGCGAAGAATAGTTTTAGAGGGAGTATAAATGGGAAACAGCTTTTTCCCAAGGGCAGGTGGCAGCAGGAATGCAAAAGTTTTTCAAAGTGTTTATCACTTTGACCCAACTATTCTGTTCTTTGTGACAGATCGAAAGCAATATAAATGTGCAAAAACACTAGTGGGTTTTAAAAATTAAGATGACTATTTCTCTTACTTCTTGGACAAAGCAGAATTCCCTAAACTTTGCCTACTAAATTGCCTACTAATATGTGCACATCTAGCTGGTGCTAGCCCAGTCCTCTCCTCTTTCTTGTCTGTCATGAATGGAGGTGTGGTATCAGTTCCTCTGGCCAAAGACATCCTTTCCTCTGCACGCATCCACTTGCTGAATACAACTCTACCCCTCTTCAGGGGCTTACGCTATTCTTTCTCTTTACTGTCTTCAGTTACTCCTTAGGTCCTCCCATCAGAACTTAACCATGCTTGGGTCTCTCCTGTCTTGAAAACAAAATCTTTCCCCTAGTGTGCATCCTCTGTAGCTATTGCCCTATTTCTGTCTTCCCATCCCTTCCCTTCCTTAACACATGTCAATTTAGCTCTGTTTCTCCCTGCCCCCGTCCACTAAACCTATGTTTTTAAGGTTCTCAGTGACTTTTGTATCATTATAAATGCTCTTTAACTTTCATCTTTCTGAGTTTTTCAGCAATATTCCCTTGGGTACCACGCTGTCGTATTCTGGCATCTCTGGCATTTCCTTCACATCTTTGGCCATACCTTCTTGGTTTCCATTGTAGTTCACACTGTTCTATTCAGACTCTAGATGCTGGAGTTCATTCCAACTGCTTTCTCTTTGAATTCTGTGTTTTATCGTAAGCAATCCCATCTTCCACTTGCAAAGCTTTAGTTAATAACTGCATATTTGTGAGACTTCCTCTCTTGTCCTTTGCAACTAATTATCAAGCCTTAACCATTGTACATCTTAAATATTCCATGTGTTCAATAAGATTGCAATGAAAATACTAACATTCTTTTTAAAAGTACTACACAAAGTAGTTATAAAGTTTATATGGGGGGAAGAAATAACATCCAAGGATAAACACTTCATGAAAGTAGTGTGATGAGCTAGTCCTACCAGGTGATAAAATATGAAGTTATAACAACTAAAACTGTCTAATCAACTTGTAAATAAACAAACCAAGGGACATAACAGAATTGATAAATAGGTCTAAATATATTTGGACATTTAGTTTATGATGAAAAGGATGTTCTATTCAGGATCACTGATAATATCATTTTCCCAGGGATACCAACAATTCCTGCATCACTAAATCCAGTTGACAATTCTCAGCCCTTGTCTCACCTCTTGGCAGCATTTAACGTAGCTGATCATTGCTTCCTCGTCGAAACATCAGGGCACTGTACTTTTTGGATTTTTCTCTCCCTAATTCCCTTGGTGATCGTATCCAGGCTCCATGACTTTAAATACTAATCTATATGCTGACAATTCTCAAATCTGTTTCTCCAGGACTGTATGTTCACCTGCCTACCGGCATTTCCATTTGGATTTTAGCGGATATCTCAAACTTCACAGGTTTTGGTTTCTGCTAAACCCCTTCTGAATTGCTCTCCTATGGCCTTCGCCATTTTGGATGGCAAGTCCAGTTTTCTGGTGGCTTGGGTCATACACTTTTGACCCATTTTGACTCATCTTTTGGTGTCCCATGCCAAATTCAGTCAGAATGTCTTATTGGCTTTACTTTAGGATATAACCCAAAATGTGATTACATTGAGTCTTACTACTGCTGCTTACTTTTGCTATCAAAACTGCTACCACTTTGATTCAAGCACATCATCTTCCACCTGGAATGTTGCAGAGTCCTTCTGGCTGGTCTCCCTGCTTCCGTCCCTGCCTCCCCACCAGTTAATTTTTAATTTTTTAATCATTTTAAATTGTGTAATGTAATATATACTCAGGAAAGTACATAAGATATGTGCAGTATAGCAATTATAAAGGGCAAATCTGTGTAAAAAAACACCCAAGAAAAAAAAATACCTCTCTGAGAGCCCTGTCCTAATGATCTTTCCTAATCACTGTTGCCTACATTCTGCGTAGAATTATTTATTATCTCAACTTTTATGGAAATGTTTTTATTTGCTTTGCTTCATAGTTAAAAATTTTAAGTATACCTCACTAAACAGTATGGGTTAGTGTTGCTTGTTTTAACCTTTATGTAAAATGAAGTCATGTGCATGGCTTCTGGTTCATTATTTTTTAAGATTTATTCGTGTTGTTCTTTGTAAATGTAGTTCATTCATTTTAATAGCTGTATAGTAAATATATCTTAATAGATTCCTCCATTCCCCCATTGATGGACATTGGGTTTTCAAGATTTTTGCTATTGCAAACGACACTGATATAAATATTCTAATATTAATGTATCTTGGTCTGCACATTTCAGTTTCTCAAGGTAGGGGCAATCTTAGGTCATAGGATATAGATGTCTTCAGCTTTTCCAGGTAATACTTGACTGTTTACTAAAGAAATTACAGCAATTTATAATTCTACTGGCAGTGGGAGAAATTCATTTGTTTTACAGTCTTGGCAGCCCTGATATTAGCAAATTTTAATTGTGCCAGTTTGATGCTTTTGGTATAGTCTCTCATTGTGATCTCAATTTGCATGTCTGTGACTAAAAAGGTTGAGTGCCTTTTCATTTTTTTCTTCTTTGGTGGCATGCCTGTTCAACTCTTTGGCCCATTTAAAAAAAATTGAGTTTTTGTCTGGCTGTAGTGGCTTATGCCTGTAATCCCAACACTTTGGGAGGCTGAGGTGGGAGGACCACTTGTGGTCAGGAGTTTAAGACCAGCCTGGGCAACATAGCAAGACCCTGTTTCTACAAAAAATATGAAATTGAATTTTTTTGTTTTCTACCAAACTGATTTTTAAGAATTCTTTGTATATTCTGGATATAAGTACTTTATCAATTATGTTGCACTTCTCCCACTCTGTGACTTGTGATTTTCCTTCTTGTAATGCTAACTTTTGTTGAACAGTTTTTTAAAAAAAATCTTTATTTTGAAATAATTTCAAATAAGGATAAAAAGAATTCTTAACCATTTGAGAGTAGGTTACAGACAACATGCCTTTTGACCCCTTAATGCTTCAGTGTAAGATCCTTAAGAACTGGGATCTCTTTTTGCATAACCAAAGTTATTAAATTGAAGAAGTTTAACACTGATACAGTACTTTTATAAAAGATTGTGGTAAAATATGCATAATATACCACTTTACCATTTTTGAGCGTGTAGTTGTATGGCGTTAAGTCCCGGCATGTTATCGTGCAAACGTCGCCATCATCCATCTCTGGAACTTTTTCATCCACTGCAGCTGAAAGTTTGTGTCCATTAAGCACTGACTCCCCGTTTCCCCCCTTTCCAGCCCCTTTCTGTGTCTATGAATTTGACTGCTCTAGGTATTTCATAAAAGTGGAATCATACAATTTTTGTTCTTTGGTGACTGACTTTTTCACCTAGCATGATGTCTTCGAGGTTCATCCATGTTGTACATATCAGTTTCCTTCTCTTTAAAGTCTGAATAATATCCCATTGTGTCTGTGTGCGTGTATGTGTATGTATATATACACATATACATATATATACACACACACATATACATACACATACACGCACACACACCACATTTTGTTTATCCGTTCATCTGCTGATAGGTATTTGGGTTTCTTCCGCCTTTTGGCCTCCGTGAATAATGCCGCTGTGAGTGTGGGTGGACAAATATCTGTTTGAGTCCCTTTTTGAACTTCTTTTTGGTTATACACCCAGGAGTGGTTTTGTTGGTCATATGGTAACTCAGTGTTTACTTTTTTGAGGAATTGTCACACCATTTTCCACAGTGCCTGCTCCATTTTACATTTTTACCAACAATGCACAAGATTTCCAATCTCTTCATATCCTCGTCAACACATTTTCTGTTTTGTATTTATTTATTTGGTGTTTTAAATTTTTTTTAGGTGGGGTCTTGCTTTCTTGCCCAGGTTAGAGTGCAGTGATGTGATCATAGCTTACTGCAGCCTTGAATTCCTGGGCTCAAGCGCTCCTCTTGCTTTAGTCTCCCAAAGTGCTGGGATTACAGGTGTGAGCCACAGCACCTAGCCTCTGTTTTTTTTTTTTTGGATTTGGGAGGGGTGGACAAAGTCTTACTCTGTCACCCAGGCTGGAGTACAATGGTGTCATCATAACTCACGGCAACTTCAAACTCCTGGGCTCAAGCGATCCTCCTGCCTCAGCCTCCGGAGTAGCTGGGACTACAGGCAGGCGCCACCATGCCCGGCTAATTTTTTCTATATACTTTTAGCTGTCCAATTAATTTCTTTCTATTTTTGGTAGAGACG